>JASCZW010003904.1:177500-189026 GCA_034211315.2 Aedes japonicus
TTCTTTTGGCAAACATCATTCGAACCCATCCCGGAAAGTACAGAAAAAGAAAACATTTAGATAAGATATTGATAAAAAATAATTTTCTTAAGAGGATTAAATGTTTCGCCCTTCTCACGCACGCTCCGGTTTGATGATGAGAAAAAAAAACGTAAGAGTTCTGCAAACAGCAGCATTTCGGATTCGCTGTCTCTATCTTTCTGGAACCAGAATGCAACTGGTTTTAAATTTTGCGACACTCATATTGCCAAATGGCTCTCGTCATCTTCAGCCCAAAAAAGAAAAGTTCTCGGCGATGTGAATTGAGCGCTGTAAATATTTATTCCTTGATATGAATCGTAATGATACTGAATGTTTATTCCATTTGAAGTGAAATTTGTTAAAAAAATCAGGTGTTATGTTTATTTCTCTTTTGCGTTATATAATGTTATTGCATGTAATAAGCTTTATGCACGAAACATAAATAATGTAAAAGAAGAAAAAAAAAACATACTAAACTGTATGTAAATACTGAAAAGACGGTAAAAACCAATTACCAATGTTCTTAGAAATCATATTATATAATCCTGACATACTCAAAATTTTCAAATTGACTTAAATATGTTTTGGAAATATGCAACGATTGCATAGCCTAAAAAATTTCCCATACCGGGAATCGAACCCGGGCCTTCTGGGTGAAAGCCAGATATCCTAGCCACTAGACCATATGGGACCACTGATTTACTAGTAATCGATCCACACCTTATCCTTAATCGACCAATCAGCCCCAATTTGCATCGCATTCCTGACGCACATACAAATTCCATTGGCACCCGGGGCAGGCGCCCACAGAAGCACAACGTAGACTTCACAGTCTGCTTGCATGTGGCTAGATGGTATCAATTATCTATTTTTTACTGATTAGGGCGTTCGCCAAGACGGCACTGGCAATGGACAATCGGTTCATTCACAAAAAAAAGGAAAATGCGCTCCTCTTGGTATTGTTTGTTCGGCATCCGTTCCACCTCCCTGATCTATTTTATGCCAACTCATCGCACGCTCCCGTTCCGTAGAATTGCTATTATACAGGATGCCATATGTACACGGGCATCTCAGTATTTATCTCTTTCGCATCCATTCTTCGGAGCATCTTATTTTCCGGAGTCCTGCTAGAACAAGGGCGTAAAAACTTTTGTCTACAACGGCATTTCTCGGTGATTCAAGGTGCGAATCTCATCATTGCACGTTATTCTTCATTGTGTACAAAAGTTGCTACGCCCTAATCCTAACAAGCGCTTGCCAGACACACTTATCACGAGAGCGACACACGCGGGGTATAATGACGGCCCTGAAGGGTAAATGTACCATGATTCCACTCTCATACTCTCATGTTTTATATCAAAGACAGTTCAAGTATCATATCAAATTCATAATTTGTCAATGTTTATAATATACGGGTGGAATTAAAATTAGATAATTGCGGTTGAAACAATGTTACCTGTTGATTTCAAATGAGACCTACCACTGTAGGTGCAATGGACGAACATTATCTTTCAATAGTTTTTTGAGCAGATCTAGAGTATCGATCATACCGACGATAAAGTTATTCGAAAAACACTCACCTCCACTATTGGTTCCACCTCCATTAACGGTACGTTTACCCTAAAAGAGCTATATCGGTTGGCGATTCCACATGCTGCTGATCAGAGCGTCCCGGTAAAAGACGTGTGAAATTGAGACTGTTTCAAGCTATTCTTCGTTAAGAAGCGTGGTTCTATTCTTTTCTATTCTTTTCGGTCGTGGTGAATATGGGAAGCTGATCGACTGCCGGTCACTATTGTTGTATAGATTGACCGTACCTACGGTTATTGTAATTTTAAGATTATACCGGTTGAGTTTGACATGGTGCCTCGGCGTGCGATCGTGACGCGTTATTTGTTGTTGTTATTTTTTATGCCTTCGTTCCGAAATATGGAAACACTCGTGCTTATGTCTGGTTATGTTTCGTCATGGCTGGAAGTCATTATTATCGGTCGCTTGTGATTATTTTCATTCTTTTTTTTTTCCAATGGGGCTTCTGCTATTTGGACCGACAAAGATGCAAAATTTGTTTTAAATGTCTAGAATTCTGAATATCTGGTAATTTTTATTTTATGTTCCATTTTTGTTCCACACACATACTAAGGAGGCCTGTCTTTTGAGTTATTATAATTTTTTATACTTATATTCTAGAGCAAAAAAATATGTTTCTCAAGGAGCATTTTGGTAGCTCTACACTTAGTGCAATAGATGTTCTTTCTCATGAGATAATTTATTCTATATCATCCTATTTAAAAAAAGTTTATGTTATTTTTTAAAGGCTGCCACGATCATGGCCCTCTGGGTTCGATTTCTGGTTTGGACTAAAAAATAAAGGAAAATTATCGAATCCATAGTCATACAATCATACTCGATATCTCTCAATTAGGAATTGCAGAAGTTCTTTACGATCACTAAGTTCCTGAAGCAGGCAATACGATAACAAAAACAATACGCTTGAAATGCCAAGATGTGGTTTGTATAAACATACACAAGAATATTTTCAAAATGGAGTTTAAAGTGTAAACTTTAATGGTTTAACAATGCGTAATCCTGTGCTGAATTTATTGCCGTGGTCAGAAAAAATAAAGTAGAGCGACTATTGAAATATACAAAAAAATTGATTTTATGAATTTTGGACAAAAGTACGTCTACTCAAATGCCAATATCTTTGGATCTAGTGCATAATATATTAATTATTTTTAACGAAAATAAAGTTTAATAAATTTGCTATCGTTCACTGAAACATTATGTCCTGATTTGAAAAAAAAAATGATTTTGAAGTTAATGAAAAGTTTATTGCATAATTTTTTGTAATTTTCTGCAAATTTTTCATTTTTTTTTTTCGTTGTAATCAACATTTTCAATGAGATAACATGATCAAAAATTCTTACTATAATTGGAAAAAAACTCATTATAACCGAAAAAATTGACCTTTAATGGATAAAATAGGTTTAAAATTTTCGAAGTTATGAGTATTTTTGTATAACACTTGAAAATGTTGCTTAAATACAACAGCTTTCGAGTTCCAATACTAGGTGTCGATGTAAACATCGAAACATAGCATGTAAAGTTGTAACCATTCAAAGAATTTTCACGAGGTTTTTGAAACAAGGTGGCTTTAGCGCCATTCCTGAAGGCAGGAGGCAACCTGTCGATTGGAATTTGCCCGACATTTCTGAGACAGTCAGGGGCGTGAACGGCTTTTATCTCAAAACGCCAATAAATCCTGCTTGATATCCTTTTCTGTACCTTAGTAAAAACCGAATGAGCTAACCAGAACGGAACAAAAAATAGCATGCAGTTGTTACAAAACTGCATGCGGTTGTTACAAAACTCGAAAAATCTATTCAAGTGAAAAAAATGTCACCGGCTGTGTTAGACATTGAAGAAGCATTTGATAATTCATCACATAGCGGCAAATGCTCTATGGATAGTTAAAAAAACATTTGGTAAGCAATGGGGACTAAAGCCAAAAATGATCCATTGGATTTATTCGGAAATTGTATAGCCCAAGCTTACCTATGCTGCATTGGTCTGGTGGCCAAAAACTATAGAAAATGTTGTACAGAGAAGGTTAGAACAACTTCAAAGGCTAGCAGCTAGTTCAAATACTAGTGCAATGAGAATTACACCAACAAAAGCACTGGATGTGTTGCTTTTCATGCTACCACTCCATCAATACATACAATAAGAAGCTGAAAAGAGCGCTCTAACGATCAGAAAGTTTGTGAACTTTTTTGAAGGTGATCTAATAAGACATCTTAGCATTCTTAAAATTGTAAGATTTATCCTTTAGTTATGAACAACGAATATTAGATGGAGAAAAAATATAACTTTGAATGTTCGTATCAAGTTATTGATCCTGACATGTTTTGTGGAAAAGAGGTGGTCCAAACCTCCGTCAAGGATAGATTGTATTCCATACAGACGGTTCAAATATGAACAATCAAGTGGAAGTAGGTGTTTAGTGTTCCTTACGGGCTCAACTGTCCCATTTGAACAAAAACCACCTCCCACCTGGGTTTTCGTTGAGTTATTAGTACGAGACACTGAAGAAGTCTGCACATTGTAGACGAAATACGCGTATCTGTCAAGATAAGCAAAGGTAGTTGGAATTGAATGGAAAATATTAATGTTTCTTATTCTTTTCTAATTTTGGATTTCCTTCCAATTCCACCTTGATTTTTATAACAATTGATTCACCAGAAAGCGTTGATTTCCGCTTTGAAATAGGATATGAGACTGAACTTGAATGTGGAACAGGTTTTGTCATAGAAACCACTTGTGGACTCTCAACTATTTTGTGGCGTCCTTGTTGCTTAACTTTTGTAAAGCGCATGATTTTTCATTGGTTATGATCATCACCTTATCGAATTAAAAAATGCTGTACACTAGTGTAACTAAAGGTTGTAAAAAACATTTTAACAAGCAATAGGATAACTAGAAAATAAGAAGAAATTTCCATTGAATCCAACTACCTTTATTGCTTATCTTGACAGATACGCGTAGTTCGTCTACAATGTGCAGACTTCGTCAGAGTCGTGTACTAATATACTCGAGTAACATTACGTTTAGAAAATCTGATCAAATCTCTCGCCATACTATGATGCCGTGACCAGGATTGTGCGAATCTTTGAATAATTATTTAAATAAAATCGGCGACTGAAGCTCCCCTTCACAGAGAAGTTACGCTTAAATTGCTTTATTTTTGCGAGTCCTGGAAATAGATTTTCATTATTAATATGCACAAAAATTAAATTCAAGGTCACAACAAAGCTAAAATAACGTAACTATTTGTAAACACCAGCTATAATATCGGTGCATTCTAATAGAAACATTTGGAACGCATAATTTGGCACAAGTTTAAATGATATTTCAAGTAAATTTACGAGATATCGGCTTTATTAATAGAAAGAATAAAAAGAATCGAAACATCCTTTGCTTGCTTCTTGTAGAAATGTCAAAGTGAGAAAAAGCAATGGAGTTCATTCCCAGTACTAGAATAGCGGTAATACTAGCGCCATTTTGAACACACATTAACCGTCCGAAGAAACGATTTTATATGCTATGTTGTTCTAAAAGCAAATGTTTAAACAAAAATACGGAATGAAGTATGTCGATGTCAAATAACTTTTCATATTTAGGGCTTCAAATGGTGAGTTGACAACTTCTAAGGAGGGTGCGACCGACCTCTGGGCCTCACAAGTTCCTACTTCCCTCCTCCACGAGTCATATGATCACAAAAGACTGCCAGCTGAAACATGGAGACGCTGGTTGGCGTAGCCAGGGCAATGTTGTTAATCCGACAATAGCGAAGTGAGGGGGTGCGACCGTTAAATCATATCATAATTTTCCATTCTCAAATCTTTCAGGTCTTCCAGGTCATCATTGTAAAAAAAATTTAACATTTAAAATTCATTTTTTTATCATGGCTGTCATACATTGTTTAAGTTTTCTGGTTCATAATGGATGCGCAAGTGTGTCTACAATAGCATCAAAACAGCAGTCGGCACACATGTAATTTTCAGTTCATATTTTAATATCCCTTCACTATATATATATATATATATATATATATATATATATATATATATATATATATATATATATATATATATATATATATATATATATATATATATATATATATATATATATATATATATATATATATATATATATATATATATATATATATATATAATTACGTTGCACACCCAAGAATAACCGAATGATCAGCAGAATTCCCTTAGCAACAACCACACCGACCCACATCAGGAATATGCACATCAGCACCTTGGCACCGGACATCAACCATCGTGCCATGCAGAGACCATTGGCCCCCAAATTGCAGTATCATCAAGTTTTAGCTATTAAGTAAGGCCCAATCAATCAAGTACAGTCAGTTAGTGTTCAGTTCCCATTCTAGATAGTTAATCAGTGACTTTGTTCGTGAATTAATTGTATCTTACTTTAAGTAATGAGTGAATAAATTGTTTTTTTTTATTCACACCCGGTCCTCCGACTGTTTTTGGCGCAGCCGTACGGCGTTAAAGTAAAGTGAAGTTGTGATAACAGTGCTAGGCGGGTATACTAATAAATTCCCACCAAGTGTGACCCGGAGAAGCAGCCACTACAAGATAAAGCAGCCGCATCCATCTCTTTGTGATTGTCAAAGCGAAGACGACTCGAGGTTGCCGCCGCCAGCTTTACCAACACTTGACGACCGAACCATCCGGTAAGTGAATCTTTTTCCTTTTTAATAAAGTGTAAAAGTGATACTTCCATTCTGGAGAGACACTACAAGATAGACCTCCCAGACAGTGCTTTATTTGAATAGAGTCATACTACAAGATAGGTGTTTCTTGAAGAATTAGTGCTACATTTGAATAGTGCACACTACAAGATAGGTGTATATTCAACTTTTTCGTGTGGAAAACTACAAGATAGAGCCCACGATCCCCTATCGAATGCCTAAAGTTAATAAGAATAAGTCTGCCCTACACAAAGCTAGAGCAACTTTTCATTCATTCTAATCCAACCGATTCGGAATCAGAGGATACCCAATCGGATCATTCAGAAGGAATACTCACACGTACCCTTAAAAACCGATATTCCATTATTGAGCTCTTTGTCGATAGACGAATCTAATATGGAAAACTTAGTTAAAGATATCGCTACCGAGCTTAGCACCTAACTCAAACACTACATACAATCCAACAAACACAAAACCAACAACAACATACCCTGAATGCGCTATCTCAGCGGAACGGTACTTCAGAAAACATCAGTCCGACGGAAAGCAGTGCATTGCAATCTGATCCCCGTCAAACGTTTAACGACCTATTTAGAATTCCCGATCCCATCAAGGCGATTCAGTCTTTCGATGGTAATAGGAAACAACTGTCCAATTGGATACAAACTACAGAAAAAACTCTAAACGCATTTAAACCGCTAGTATCTGACCAACAATTTGAAATGTACACCATGGCTATAATAAACAAAATTGAAGGCCGAGCGAAAGACATAGTATGTCTTGCAGGCAATCCTCAGTCTTTTTCTGAAATTAAAGACATTCTCGTTGCCACCCTTGGGGACAGACAAGAATTGTCCACGTACAAATGCCAACTTTGGCAAAATAAAATGATAGAAGGGGTTAGTATCCAACGATACTACCAGAAAACAAAGGAAATAGTTCAAAATATAAAAATTATAGCTAAACAAAATCAAAAGTATCGAGATAATTGGGATGCGATATGCGACTTTATGAGACGCCGATGCATTAGCAGCTTTTATAGCTGGATTAAAGGAACCGTATTTTGGATATGCCCAAGCTGCACGTCCCAGCGACTTGGAAGACGCTTACGCCTTCCTATGTAAATTTAGGTCCCAAGAAATCACCGCTCAAAACATGACCGATAAGCATAATCCGAAATTTTATAAGAATAATAATCAACAGTTTAGAAATGAAAAACCCAATTCGATGAAACCAGTAAACCCACCACTTTCTTCCAGCCAGAGTACTGATACCAATACACCTAAACATACTTTCCAAAGATTTATCCCATGGATACCCAATCTACAAATACTAAACTCACCCTTAATAAGAGACAGATAAATAATAATGAATTAGAGGAAACCCCAGTAGATGAAGATAACGTAAGTGCTTCAGAAGATGAAACTGAGCTCTCGATAAATTTTTGGCAAACAGCATCGATAGCCCCGAAGACATGAATTTTTTACCTTATATAAGCTGCAAAAATTCAAAAACTAATGAAGAATTGAAATTACTCTTAGACACTGGAGCGAACAAAAATATTTTGAGACCAGGTATAATTCCAAAGACACAAAATACGCTTAAAACCACTATCAAAAATATTTCAGGCACATACTCAATTGATCAAAAAGGAAAATAAATTTGTTAGGACATAACTTACCAAAACAAACATACTACGAAATGAAATTTCATAATTTTTTGACGGAATTATTGGTTCCGAATTTTTAGCCAAAACTAAATCAACCATAGATTTTAAAAATTGTACCGTCACTATAAGCGGAATTAAAATTGACTTTCAGAAATTTTATCCCACAGCTAAACTTTTTCACCATACCATCACCATCGATACAACAACTGATGGAGACTGGTTTGTTCCAACACCTCAAAAATTAAGCAAACAGATCATAATCAAACCAGGCCTATACAATTCAAGCAATAATAAATCTACTATTCACGTTATGACTACATTTAAAAACGTCAAGGATAATTTACCAAAAATTGGCTTAAGAGTAAACAACTTCGAAACCATTACTCCTATACCAATCAATTCAGAGAACAATCTAGAGTTACATGCAATCAATGAGCTCATTCGTACTCAGCATCTTTCGAATTTAGAGAAACAGGAACTTCTATCAGTAATATTACAACACCAGCAAGTTTTATTGAAAAAAGATGAGAAATTGACAGCCACTATGGCTATCAAACACAAAATTATTACTAAGGATGATGAACCGGTATACACTAAATCTTACCGATACCCTCATCACTATAAGGCAGATGTTGAAGAACAAGTTAGAGACATGTTGGAAAATGGAATTATCCGCCATTCTACCAGTCCTTACTCTTCACCGATTTGGGTTGTACCCAAGAAAACTGACGCTTCTGGAAAGCGGAAAGTCAGAGTTGTTATTGACTACCGTAAACTAAATGAGAAGACGGTGAATGATAAATTTCCTATTCCTCAGATCGAGGATATTTTAGATAGTCTAGGGAAATCGGAATATTTTACCACCCTTGACTTGAAATCTGGTTTCCACCAGATACAAATGGATCGAATCATCAAGCAAAAACAGCCTTCTCTACGGCGCAGGGCCATTTCGAATTTGTTCGGATGCCTTTTGGCCTCAAGAATGCACCTGCTACATTCCAGCGTGCAATGAATTACATTTTGGCCGACTATATTGGAACGATTTGTTATGTTTATTTGGACGACATAATAATCATCGGATACAATCTAAAGAACCATTTAGAAAATATCGCAAAAAGTTTTGAAAAGACTTTCAGATTTCAATCTCAAGATTCAATTGGACAAATGTGAGTTCTTGAAGAAAGAGACTGAATTTCTAGGACATGTTATTACCCCAGAAGGAATAAAACCAGATCCCTCGAAAATTATTAAAATTCTCGACTGGAAATTACCCGCTTCGCGAAAGAAATTAAGCAATTTCTTGGTTTAACGAGGCTATTATAGACGGTTTATAAAAGATTACGCGAAACTTGCTAAACCGCTTACCAAATATTTGAAAAAGGACATCGTTGTTGATACAAACGATAAAGAATATAAAAAGGATTCGAAAAATTGAAACTTATTTTGACTTCCGATCAGATATTATCATACCCTGATTATGATTTACCATTCATACTTACTACTGATGCTAGTAATTATGCATTAGGAGCGGTCCTTTCACAAATTCAAGATAACAAAGAAAGACCAATTGCCTTTGGAAGTAGGACGCTAAATGGAGCAGAGGAAAATTACTCCACAACGGAGAAAGAAGCTCTGGCAATCATTTGGGCCGTCGAAAAATATCGTTCTTATTTATACGGAAACAAATTTACTCTGATTACAGATCACAAGCCATTGACCTTCATTAAAACTTCAGTTAAGAATCAGAAAATTTTAAGATGGAGACTCGAGTTAGAAAGTTTTGATTATGATGTACAATATAAAGAGGGCAAAGCAAATGTCGTTGCAGACGCCCTAAGTCGAAAAACTGAAACTGAGACTTGTCCAATAATAAATAATTCTGAAACTTCAACGATAGATTCTGAGAGCATTGATAATTTTACCCACCAAGCCAGTCCACCTTCGGAAACGAATGATGAAAACGAAATGACAGACGCAGACACAATACACTCAGCAAACTCTTCGGATGACGATTACATTCACTGTACGGAACGACCGGTAAATTACTTCAGAAACCAAATAATTTTTAAAATTTCTCGCATCGAAACGGAAATTAAGGAATCACCTTTTCCCCACTACCATAGAGTAACAATTTGCATGAAACAGTTTAACGAACAGTCTATTTTGGATGTTCTGAAAAGATTTCACAATAATAGACAATCTGCTATTATGGCTCCTGAGAGCATAATGGGCATTATACAAGAGGTATACAAGAAACATTTTTAATAAATCAGGCCATTTTGTATTAACACAATTCAGAGTCGAAGACGTAGGAAACGAGCATAGACAAAACGCATTAATATCAAAAGAACATGAACGTGCACATAGAGGAATTAATGAAAATGAGAACCAACTGAAACGTAGTTACTTTTTCCCCGGTATGCATGCGAAAATAAAACGTTTAGTTAACACTTGCACTATTTGTAATACCCATAAATATGACAGGAAACCCTACAATATCAAAATTTCTCCCAGACCGACAACCGATAAACCTATGGACAGAGTCCATATGGACATATTTTCGATAGACAGACACAACTTTTTATCACTTGTGGATGCATTTTCTAAACACGCCCAACTGTTACCAATGGATACTAAAAACCTTATAGATGTTAAAAACGCTTTGGCGCAATATTTTGCTACATTTGGAACACCCCGAGAAATAATCACCGATCATGAGACTACTTTCAGGTCCGTTCAACTAAGGAGCTATCTGGACAGCATTGGAACTTGCCTTAAATACGCATCATCGTCTGAAAGCAACGGCCAGGTTGAGAAAACCCACTCAACGATAATAGAGACGCTAAACGCAAATAAACACAAATTCCCAAATTTAAACACAGTTGCCCTTATCCACTTAACAGTTTCCTTTTATAATTCCAGTGTCCACTCTTCAGCAGGATTTACTCCAAACGAGGTTTTGTTCAATCAGGAGAACGTTGTCAACCGACAAGAAATTGGCGAATCGGCACGAGACTTTTCATTAAAGTAAAATCAAATCTAGACAAGGCGGCAGATAGACAAAGCAAACAGAATAAGTATAAAGAAGAGCCCCTATTTTTAACGATCAACAAGAGGTTTTCATTAAACCTAATATTAGGAAAAAATTAGAACCTAGAGCTAGACGAACTATTGCACAAGAAGTCACTGATAGAACTTTTAAAAACAGCAGAAACATTAAACGACACAAGAATAAAATTAAGAGGATTAAACCAACCCAAGCTTAAACATGTTATTAACATTCATATTTTTAACCTATTTTCAACATTGATCAATTCACAATATTTGGAAATGCGAAATCTTTATTCTGACCCTGTACTTTTATTTAAACTTAGAGAATGTAAAATCCAAACAGGTGTAACTAAAATTATTCATCCAATTAATTTGACCAATATAGAGATTAACATACATCTTTTTAGCGAAATAGCCAAGCAGAACAGATAATAAACTACCCATATCAAAATTATTATTCCAAAAAGTAGGGCATTAGTTAACAACTTTT